>OX578140.1:140508899-140513899 GCA_951213105.1 Amaurobius ferox
TAACACTTAGTTTGAAATACACTTCTATTCCAGATACCATTTACAATTAAGCCTAAGTCACACGAAACTGCAAAGACAAAATTCATAAAAAAAAGATCAATCATATATAAAACATTGATTATGCAAGACTTTCCAACTGAAATGCAATTTTATTTAAACATCTTTAGAATGCGATACATTCAGCGTCGATATAATTTAAATCACCACAGTACTGCAATAATTTATTACATTTGAAAACTTAAAACCTCATCGAAAGAAAATTAACTTCATTCAAATGACCCCATCGAAATATAAATCGTCTGGCTCTGTATGTAAAAGTAATGAATATTCTATCCATACCACTTTTATTCCAGACTCGCGAGCTAAATAATTTTGAGTGTAAAAGCAGTAATTCTTATACAACAAGTGTCAGCAATTCTTATACAACTCATCTTACAATCAGTTGTTTACATTCTGCAACCATTAAAATTAGGCTTCGTTGTAGAAATAAACACTGTTTGATGATCATTTAAACTCATTGTAACTTATTGTAATTGCGTTGGCACAGGATATAGAGGCATAGAAAATACGCAAAAATAAAGCTGTTTTAGAGCGGATGCAACGCTAAATATAAATTTGAAAGAACTTTAAAAATCATGAATTTTACACTGGGGAAAAATATGGATAATACATTTCATTTAGAAGTGGGTCACATGATCTCTTCATATAATATAGGTGTAATTATTATTTAAATTTTTATTTAATAAACTATCGAACATATTTTGCTGATTTTTCTTACAGATTTTATGGGATGATTTGAATATTTCTTACAAAATTTTGAAAAATTAGGTCCCATGGGTTTCAATGTATTTCATTTCTTCAACCCAGGTTTAGTCCAAAATTAACTGGGTGATATTATTCATTTACATTCCCATATGTCCCACAGACAGTCTCAACAACATACTAAAATTTCATCTTGATAAAGCCAATTTCACTGCAGTTATCGTGCGAACGGACAGACAGACAGACAGAATGAACAAAGTAATAAACACTTTTCAACTATGTTGGAAAGTGTTATAAAATTCTTTGACGCTTCGTGTGGTTTATTTTAAATCGTAAATGGAATTTTATACCGATCACGTAGAAGAACTGAAATTACCAGTTCTCCTACAAGTTCGCAAAAATTGTGGTTTTGCAGATATCGGTTATTCCATGCTGATGGGCGCATAATAAGGCCGAAACCGGTGCATGGATGCTGGTATCTTCAATGAGATTACTTTCCAACATTTTGGGAACGTCCGATATAAGCGGGTAGTGCGTTTTATTTAAATAACACTTACATGTACAGGAATTGCTGCGATTTTTGCTGTAAAAAGGAAGCAGAAAACAGAAGGTAGCCGACATCCACCATCCGGGAAAGATGTCGTCTGAACGACAAAAACGCAGGTCCGGAAAGACAGCCTTTTATAAAAGTTTATCAGAAGATTTAACTCCATTTAAAGGGCAATTATATGGTTAAAAAAATTATAATATTTTTAATGATCATACTTAATCCGTATATACAGACGTACATTAATTAGACTAAAATGATAAGGCTGAAGTAACAGAAGCAGTTTATATGGAATAAATATAGTTTACAAGACACAGATGTGAAAGTTTCACTAATAAAATGTTTACAAATATTCGATATTCCTAACAAGTTTTATCCGATAAAGTCATAAAAAATCCTTTAGTAAATACTATTACATAATTGTAAATACGATAAACAAAATAATGTAAATACGTCGCAAACATCTATAGTTAAAAATTGATTTCAGAAAAAAATACCTTATCCCTTATAATTAAACTGCTGTCACAAAGTTGTAAGTATATTTTTCTTTCTTAAGCATGTAAATATGATTTTTTAAAACCAAAATAAAATTAAATTATTATGAATAATATTTTATAATCTAATCAATAGCGCAGAAAAGAAAAAGAAATAGTTAGTACGAATGTTAGCAAAAAATTCTCTTTTATTACTATATTAAAAAATGCAGATAACGCGTATCATATTTCCCAATACGGCTTTTCTTTATACTAAGATACAAATGCAGGGTTTGCTCCGGATATTTGATTTTTGATTACTTAATCATTTGATAACTGAAGGTTTGCATATCTCCTCAAACGATACTTATGCAAAGTTTCACTGCTGTAGTTCAATGTTTATATATATATATATATATATATATATATATATATATATATATATATATATATATATATATATATATATATATATATATATATATATATATATATATATATATAAATAAAAATTAAATGATTTTAATCGAAAATTTTTTGCATAAACTACTGTATGTACAAAAAAACCCATCTCTAGCATATCTGTTACAAATGAGTAACTATAAGCCAAGTCTAAGGATAAAGATAGAAGGTTACATATCACTACATTGGAAAGGGGGATGAGAAGAATATTAGGATTCAAAAATCACAATTAAAAGTATATAAAAGTAAATAAAAATAAAACTCTGCAAAAATGAGAATAGGCAATAATAATCAGCTCAAGACAAGAGATCAAGAATAGAGAACAATCAATCGAAACCACACAAAAAATGGCGGTCAGTTCGAAATTGCATTCTCATAAGGACAGCCATACAATTCGAATTAAAACCGATAGAATAGCCAGTTTCTGACAATGGCGATAGTATTTAACTATAGACACCATTGGAGCTGTCTACTGGCTAGTGGAATTAGAAAAATAAATCAATTGAATTATACAAAAGCTGAAAAACAATACCTGCACGAACTGTAATGTGAAATAATAGCAGCACGTGTAAGATAAACTAGTAACTGAGCATTTCACCTCACTTCGTCAATGCGAGTGGACGAGCATTTCACCTCACTTCGTCAATGCGAGTGGGAATGAATACAATTGAACGATACATAATAAGTATGGAGACTTTCGAAAATAGTAAACAGTATAGGGCTCAGGACAAGTGGAAAATAGACATTCTAAAATAGTAAACAGTATTAGACTCAGGCCAAGTGGTAAGTAAGGTGATAAGAATGGGTGAATTTTCAAAAATGAGTTAACCAATCAAAGATAAATAATGCATGTGTAAAATTATTACGTGGTATATTTGAAATTATTAATAATATTATTTACAAATACTTCCGGATATAGGTAGTTTTGACAAATGCGTTTAAGTTTATTGATGTGGAGAAAGTGAAACTGAGGATCAGAAAGTCGATGTATTCGAAATAGCTGGTTTAAAATGATGTTTCTAAACAATTGAATAGAATTACAAGATTGATATGATAGCAGCTTTATGATAGTGAAGTTGTAAGAATCTTTTTTATCATATAGATTGGTGATTACATGATTATTGAGGGTATCTAAATTGAGGTCTAAAAAATTAACAGTTTGACTAACGCAAGGCTCATTAGGAATTAATTCTAGGTTAGACGGGTAAAAATCAATATTAATGGGATAGGAATCATCAATGATAATACAAATTAAGTCGTCAACATATCTATATATAATATATTAATTAGAGTTAAAATGACATTCATAATAATAAAGATATAAGTTAGCGAGTATACTACTACTACAGCCACCTTGTGGTACACCAGATGTTTGTAAATAAATGTTATCACCTTGGATAATATAATTGTTGTATAACACAAAGTGCAAGAGCATAGGAAAATTTTTGACATTAAAAGCATCATGATTGGAAGATATATAGTCATGATAAAGAGAGATAATAACTTTATGTAAATCTTTAATGACAATATTATTAAATAGGTCTTTAAAATCAAAGGTTTGGAAACCAAGAATTTGTGGTAACTTGCTAAGGTGATTAACTAAATCAAAACTATTGTTCAAAATGAAATATCCTGAATTCCTGAATTTAAGAGATTCATTAATTCGATTTAAACAGTTAAGCAAGTACTTACTAGCTGTAGTGGTAAAGGTATTATGTCCACAAGTGACTGTTCTAAAACTGAGAGGTGATTTGTGGAATTTAGGAACCAAAGTAACATAAGGAAATTTAAAAAACTTACAATTAATATTTAATTGTGTATATAATTTTAGCATTTTAGTTTTGATTTGGATAGACTGATTATTAATGGGTTTAAAAATTTGATTATCTTTTAAGTAATTCTGTAACAGAGAAACATAATATTTTTTACAAATGATGGCATAATTATTAGAAGCTTTATCTAAATAAGTTATGACAAAATGTTGTTGTAGTTCTTTGATAGCAGATAGGAGTTGTTTATAAGGATACCTAGGCTTCGTTAATTTAGTGTTTATAATAACATTTTTAAGTAGATGTAAGGTCGTATACTTCCATAGATTGAATGCTTCAATAGGAATAGAATGTGAACAAGCAAGTTGATATATGAATTTATCAAAATCAAATGATAGAGACTGAAGAAGTTGTTTAGGGTGATGGCAGAATGGAGTGCGAAATTTAGACCCTTTATTCATAATATCCCTGAGTATATCATCCTGAACTATACTGAGATCCCCAGTAATAATGTGACCATGAGTGGAGTTGACAAAAGGGGCAAGATTTTGATTGCTGCATACACATGATGTAAGATCATCGGAGTTTAATGTCCTAGAAACTTCATTGTAATTGTAAATAGTTCTACCAATTGGTAAATTATATTTGAATGATTTTTGTATTTTGATATCATTTACTGGTAACAAGTGCTTATGTTTTGCAAATAAATTATTGAAGTTAAGAGAATTAAGAATAGGGTGTTTAAAAGAGATTACACAGTAAGCTATTTTAGTATGTGGATTTGGTGAATGGAGTAGGTGGTAATTTAAGAAATGTGTACGTGAAAGAAGCAGATCAAAAAATAAATGTTTAAAATGCTCATGAGTTAATTTTAATTTTAAAAAATGAGTATAAACAATACTTAATTTGCTTTTTCTGACTTTATATAACCATGTTCTAACAGGTAGAAAATTGAAAGTTTGAGAATAATTATATTGTAATTTCAAA